>VDFB02326612.1:0-44550 GCA_007258455.2 Sequoia sempervirens
GAACCCTGGTAATCTTCAATATCCTGCTTAACGGAAGTAGGTCCTAAATTAAAAGTTTGCACATTGTAATCTTTTGTAGTCATCTCATCTCTATTCTTATCTGGAACAGGGGTGGTAATGTGGACAAATCTATTACTCGCCTCATCTCTTTCAATCCTTGAGATGACCTTGGCCTTCTTCTTACCCTTGTCCTTTCCAATCTTGGCTAGCAACTCATCCCAATTGGGTGGAGTATCTTCCACAACAACCTAGTTTCTCCTTATCTCCTTATCTAACCACCCTGGAACAGTGGATTCCAATTGTACTTTACTTTGTTTCTCCTCTTCATGTTGTTCCTTAGGCATTTCTTCACTCAAACCCTACTTCTCAGGAATCTCATCTATCTTACTCTCCTTTCTTCAACATGTTCCTCCTTATGCTCAGGGGATAGAATCTTTTCAGCTTCTTCTTCTCTTGGAGGGGATTTAACCTCTTGAGTTTGAATAGGTGACTTTGCATATGCAACCAAGGGAGACTGCATTACCTTTTCTACTTCTACTTCTGCACTATAAAGGCCACCTTCATGAAATTCCTCTCCTTCAGTATCTGGATGATCTTCAACCTTCTCAGATTCACCTAGTTCATTTTGAGCTTCATGGGTGGAAGGAACATCATCATGCTGCTCCTCATGAGAAACAACTAGAGGAACATCTGCTTTAGGCACACTATCCTTGGGAGAAGGAGTCCTTGACCTCCTTGTATACACCCGCACCTTCTCTTCTGAGCTCTTTACATTTACCACCAGTAGGGTAACTTCTTCTTCTCCTACCTTGGAACTTGCCTTCTGGGATAATCTTATGATTCTTCTCCTCTTAGGTATAGGAACATCAACTTCAGGACCCTACTTTTCAATTTCTTTATGTTCAAACTTCTTAGTCCTTGATCTTTTCTTAGCAATTAGATTTCTCTACTTTTCTGTTTCTTGGAATTCCTCCTCCTGAACACCTTTGATCTTGATTTTAAAAGGGGAACCCAACTTACCTTTACCCTTTGGATCCTGCTTAGTTGTCTCTTCAAAAGTGGAGTGAGGGTCTAAATATCCCATCAGCTCATAAGTGCATTGTACACCTTCATTTTCTAACTCCCACAGTTTATGCTTTAGCCAAATTCTAGTGAACTTGGTGACTGGATCCATTAACTATTTTAGTTATGTCTTTTCTTCCTCTAACCAATCCACATCACCAATTGGCCTGTCCTTTATTGCCTCATAAGCATGATCTTGAATCAAGTTTCCATCATCCTCGAGTTGAGCTAGTACTACCCTCACATTGTATAATTGGATTGATTCTACTGGGAGCCGAGAGAACTTTTTCTTCCTCACCTCGTATTCATCGCTGTAGTTAGACCAGTAATCTTCTAACTCAACCTTATGGTTGTATTCTTTGTTGGCTCTCTTTTGGGCTTCACCTGTGATGTTGAACCTTGATCTCTTGGAATGGAATGATAAACAAAGAGTGCTCATCTCCTCCTCAGAAGCTTGGGCAGAACCAATGGAAAGACAAGCCTCTCCAGTGCCAATCCTTAATGGGAAATCTCCACCAAAACCAGTTTTACGCTTGTCCCTCTTGAAATAGCATCAAAGTCACATATCTATCTAGTGACTTCTAGAAGTATAATGTGATCAGTACGGTACCTCAGAAGTCTGTAAGGGGACCTTTGGCAACCATCAATCCAGATGTATGAAAAAGTTGGTAATTGAATAAACCACGCTCCATATTTCTTGATGAACTCCTTTTCTTGGTCTGAAATTCTTACATGCTCTGCATCCTGAAGTAATCTGGTGATATGCATGGTGAATGCATCATTCACCCTCCTATAGCTAGAGCTCCCTAGGTGCAACTGAGGGTAAACCTCATAGATGACATCCTATCCAAAGATTCCCCTTGTGCTCAATCCTTTGTAGGGGTGAAATATTGCAAGTGCATAGACCAAGTATGAAGTCATTGTGAAGGTCTTAGTTTGCAACACATTAGATAGCTGCTCATGGATCACCCTGCTAATCACACCAGCCCAATGATAGTTGATTTGTTCTTGTTCCATCCTCACAATAGCGTGGCACATCCAATTCTCAAACATACCTGCATTGCTTAATCCAACCACCTTGCTGAGCAATGTGATGGCATCATAGTATTCTTTCTTGAACTTTACTCTAAACAGTTGCTTGGGAAGTTTCAAATAATGAGACTTGGGATTCTCCAGCCAGGAATTGATAAGCTATTGTGATTTCACAGTCTCTTCTTCATAATATTTCTTAGATGCCTCCATGTTGAATGCCACCACATGAGACCTATCTGGCATATCAAAAGTTTGGGCTATGGAAACAAGATTCAGATTCGCTACAACTCTTCCTTGAGGACCCATAATTCTTTGTGTGTCCTGATCATAATGTATGGCGCACTCGAGGACAAGCTCATAGCACTAGACTGTGGAAGGAAAACCAACCACATGTGACAAGCCTGATTGACACCACGGGAAGATCATTTGTTGCCATTCTTCCTTTTAACTCCTCATAGTCCTAGAGGCCAACATTTCTATTTGTTACTTCTGACCAGATTGATGTAATCTTACTCTCAGGAATCCTGCTTTTGATGTCCATTTTAATCTTTTCTGCTTCAGACGCTGCAGACCGAGCCACCTTACTAGACTCAACCTGCATCCAACAAAGAGGACATAGTAAAAACCACAAAAAACCAATGTCAATTCATCAAAACCATCATTAAAATGAATCCCATATATTAGGGTCTTATTAAATCTCATACAAAATGATCATAACGAATTTCGAGTTTCAGGGCCATCCGTGGAATCCAAGCAGGAGGAACTTCGGGAAATTCTGAGCCAAATGGATTCCAGCGAAATGAACATGGAAGCACCTACTATCAACTAAGTCCAACCCTTATCAATCAATAAACATCATGTGAAATCTAAATATAGCATGAATTAATCATAAAATGTATAGTCATCCATTAACACATCATACTATCCCATATTCCTTCATATTTCATCAAATTTCAGGAAAATCCGCCAGAGACGGATTTCCGCGAAGGCAGAGACACCTTGCAAATTTTGGGAAAAATAGGGAGTCAAGGATTCTGGGAAAATCCAGAGCCGATGAAAAATCCGCGAACAAGATGAAACTCTGAAAATATGCAGATTCTGGGAAAACGAAGGAGATCGAGAAAATCTGCCAGAGCCGGAAAATCCGCCAGAGACGAAAAATATTGCACTGAGGACAAAACCTGAATTTGACACTAAATCACGATTTTGCCTAAATTGATGGATTGATTATAAATTTTCAAGAATCTAGGCTTGATACGAGTTAGGTATTGACATTCCATAGAATTTCATAGAATTCTAGGCCAATTGGGAAGAAAACTAGGGTTAAATGATGAGGCCCTAGGTATCAAACCCTACAAATCCACCCTTAACCCACAGGAAAACTCAGGATCTACTCAATTCAACTGCTAAAGCTTTGCTAGGGCGAAAATCATGACTCACAAGCAAGTTTTTCATAATGCAAGCAAACGAACAATCATAGAAACTACTTGGGAAGCTAGAAATTAAACCATATCATGCAACCCTAGCATCAAACTTTCAAGAATTCGAATCCCAAATAAACTCAATAACATCAAAGCGTGAAGGCAAAGCAAATAATTCATTAATCAAAAGTAGGGCAATTGAATACATACCATTTGATGGGGAAATCAATCTCAGAGACAACAAATAACAATTTAATGATGCCCAGCGAAGACAATCAACATCAATGCAGAGAAATCACCACTTAAATGGAACAATTCAAACTTAATGCCTCAAACCCAATCAAATACTCAAAGAGAAAACTCTAAGAATTTATTCCTTAGCTCAAATGATGGAAAACAATAAACATAATGGTGCAAAAGTCATTGGAGATCAATTAAATACATCGCTTTCCAAAGGTACAAACGACATTAAATGCCATCGATAAGATAGCCAAGAAAATACAGGAACCCAACGACAGGACGAAATCTGGAAAAATCTAGCCCACACGAAATTCTGCGAAGACCAAAAATCTCTGAACCAGAATGCTCAGCCAGAGTCAAAACAGGATCCGGGAAAATCCAACCAGGGTGGAAAGTCTCGAACTAGGGTGAAAACTCAAAATTCACCCAAAACCAAAGATTTTCAATGAATAACTTAGGGGAATCACTTAGGCAATCAAAATAAACATTTAAGCATGTTCCTAAGCAAGATAAAACCTCAAAATGAAAGGGTCGAGACACCAAAACCAAAGCAAAAGGGGGTCCTTGCCTTCAGCAGGGCGTGTGTGCAAAAATTGCACAACAAGACTCCAACACACCGCACTGTCATCCTTACCCATGCTAGCATCATCAGATAGAGAGTTGTATGTGGTGCAGTTTAGATTCTATAAACTAGCTTGTCTAGTCTCACCTGAGTATTTAGATCAGTAGAGTGACAAAAGCACTTGAGAGTGTTCTTCATTCTCTATTCTTGACCTAAACACCTACTTAGCTTGAGTTAAGATAGGAAAACCCTTCGCTCTTGGCTCTCCATGACCTGAAGCCTTGGTGTGGTTGGTCCCCCTACCTTATAGATATAAAATTATTTGTAAAAATGGATAAATGAAAACATGGAACAAAACGATATGGATCAAGTGAAGTCTATATCGTAATTTTCCAAATAGGGTCAAGGTTTCCAACCTTCATTCCCATCTTCATCAAATTCTTTATCATATACTTTATGTATGACACCTTATGGTAAGCAAGCAAGATTCTCTTCACAAGAGAAATAAATGTCTTCTACTATTGAGAAAGAATATATTTTGTCAAGGCTTCGCAAAGCTTGCTTGATTAATCTTCCTCCAAAAACACAGAATAAATTTTACAATAAAAAATCATTTTGTGCATATAATAGAGTACATGGTCATTCTACCAATGAATGTCTATCCTTTAGTAATAAAATATAAAAACTTAAGGATTATGGTACTCTTCCATGTGTTTATGTAACTAATCACTCTAAATAGTAATGATCTTTATTCTATGTTGTTGCTCCTCTCTATGTGGAATTTTTAGCTTTACATGGTTTCTCATTACCATTCATGGTGGTACAATCCTAGGTGCAACTATATTTTCCATGGAAACAATACGATAGTCTCTTGTGTGGTTGTCCTTGTCTCTACACTTTGGGGGAAAGGATAACTAACTTTCAAGGTGTGCATTCTTTTCTCCTTAAAATACCAACATTACAAGTATGTTGAAATTTTAAGAGGGGACCATATATTACCCCTACCATTCCATACACATCTTGTGAGATTTGACTTATTAACTATAGTGTCATAAAATTGCACCTTGTGGTAATTTCACACTTGCACATTTATCCCACTGTATTTTTGGTGCCTAGCCACATTTATGGAAAGATCCTTATGAGTCAAAATTTCATGATTCTAACTCCCTAAGGGCCAATGAAGAAGTAGCAATCTGCCACCTTATTTCTTATAAATTTGTGAATTGGATGCCTGCACGACATGCATACATCCGTACATAGCGCTAGTGTCCCTAAAATTTTAAATTTTAAATGAGGGAATCTACCCATGACATGTGTCATCATGGTAGAATCGTGGGTGTAATGACTCTTCTTTCCCATGAGACCTAAAAAAAATCTATTTTTCACTTCTATTCTCATTCATTCTCACTTCTTTTGATTCCAAATTGCTCTCTCACTCTCTTCTCTTCTACATATCTTCTATATGATGAAGCTCAATCAGATTCACATCTCATCTATAGCCAAGTATCTCTTATAAGAATTCAATGTCTCAGCTATCAAGCCAAGATGGAGCCACAAATTGTTAGTAACACTCTCTTGTGATATTATCTTGTCTTGTCTATTTTCTAATTACTTTTATTTTCTATTTATTTTGTGATATGGCTGCTCCTCCATAGTGAGGTTTTTCTTTGTCACATGTCTCATCTATTTTATTACATGTCTTGTATATTTTCAATCTATCTATATGTTCATGGAGGTGGAAACACTAAAATGGTGTTTTGACTGAGGAAAGCCCCAAATCAACCACAACACTTTTCCTCGTCTTCCTTATGTGCAGGTTGTTCGTGTAGAGCTTTGTTGGAGCATTTGTAGCACAAGTTATTTCATGAGTTGGTATCTTATCTTCTTTGTCATTTTGATTAGTTTATTCTTGATGCAGGGGCATTTTTATTTTAGCTTATGTTTGTTGATGGATGAAACAATGCGAGGTTGTGAGTTTCTCACAAACCTCCAAATCAAATTTGTTTTAACTAAAGGATAGGAAGTTAGATGGTTTATAGGGATTTGTTTGGATTAGTTTAGCCTATTTTTTAGTATAAAAATGAGCCTATGTTGAAGCCTAAATACGGTCAAGTGATGAGGAAATTCATAGTGTAAATAAAGTTTAATATTTGTTGCTTGGAGTATTCATATTTCTGTTGCTTTTGTGAGTTTATCTTTGTCATCACTTTGCTTGGCACCATTTTGGTATCAGAGCCAGGTTGGGCCGTCCTTTATTTTACAACTTATTATTTTGTAATGCAAAGAAATGATGGTGCCTATTGTGATGAGTGAATAATGCATTTGAAAGTTTGAGAGAGTCAGTGTGACGAGATTTATTTTTTTCCCTTCTTGAATTTCATGTAGCTGTAGGACTAGAGTATTCGAGAATGATTTGCTAGTTCATCACTTCATTAGCAAATCACGCACATGAAGACATTAAGTGAGAACTATTTTGGACACACTTGGTGTTGGATCTCAGTTGTTCAAATGGTTTTTCCTTGATGTCAAAATCACTTTCAGTTGGTTCCCTTTGGTGATAGTCTTAGATTGGAGTTTCATGCTTTATCATGGTACAAATTTAATGACAAATTTGATTATATGGCTTATTGGTCTTGGAATTCAGTGGATAGTTTTATGGCTCTGGGTTTCATTCAGATTTGGTTTTCATTCATATCTTGTTGTACTGATAAGTTTGAGCTTCATGCAGATACAAGTTATCTTACTTGTCTAAGAAATTGGATTATGGTATTGGTTTTTAGTTTTTGGGCTCTTTTTAGTTTTAGAATTATGATCTTGGTCTTCACTCATTCAGGTATAATATTTCATGGTTTACTAAGTACTATTTGAGTTGGTATATTGTTGATGATCATGGCACATATTTGGTTCAACACTTTGATACTCTACTTCATTTTAGACAGTTTGTTTATTGTTTCATTTGAAACATCAATGCTTTCATATTCAATTTAATCTTGGCATAAGTTTCATGTTACTCTTTATGGAGGAATCACCATTCGCAGCTTTCACTTGGCCTTGGTTAGTAATATGGGTTCTTCATGAGATATGTTTTTACAATTCATATGACTTTGTAAAAGTCACATTTGATTAAAGTAATTTTTATGGAAAATTGGCTCAAAGGTAATTGACTTGGGTGAGCTTGTCTTGATAAATGACTTTGTTTAAAATCATATTTTGACTCAAGCTTAATGATTATTTGCATTACTTTAAAGGTCATTTGAAAATGACATGGCTTTGTCTTGACCCTTGTGAGAATCTTTGATTCAATCAAAAGTTACTTGCTGCAAATTATTTTGAAAGCTCCACTTGATGGTTTTATAGTGGTCAACTTTGTGAAAAGCCTTCATGTTAGAAATTTTTGGTTGGCATCGACTTGACCCTAACGGGTTTCTCTTAGCAATATTCATTGGCATTTTATGTTGGCTCAGATTGATTAATATTCAACATGTGTTGATAGCATGATTGAGAGAAAATTATTTGGTTGGCCTCCTTTGGACAGCAAACTTAATCATATTTGTTTTGATAATTATTATGTTTCTTGACTTGTACGGACTTCAAAGTATTATCAAACTGAGTAAAAGACATTAAAAATTCTTTGATTCAAATGCATTGACATTTTGATGAGTTAGGGAAAATTGTGGTTTTTGATTTTCTTTTGACTGGGTATGAAACCCTAGCCTTACCGCCACCATGAAGGATGGTTTCTTTGATTTCATTGTTTCTCTTTTCTCTCAAGTTGGTTGTAACGGCTGTAATAGGTTGCTAAGTCAGTGTGGATACTATGTTTGGTGTACCTTTTGGATGGAAGCTCAATAGAAGCTAAAAGAAAATGTGGGAATCACACCTAGTCAACCATGATTGATTGTATTGATTTACAATGGTATTTGTTTGACTTTCTATCAGCATAATCAAGTAACTCGTTTCAAGTTTTCTCATAGAAAATGAAGTAAAATGGGTATCTATGACAGTTTTGAGATTTTTATATATGATTTTAGTTATATCTTTCAACTGTCATATTCATGTGTATTTGGGAATCTTTCTATTAGCGTATTTACATTACCTTAAAACTGTTATTGATGACTCTTAAAAGCAGAACATTCATTTTACATTGAGGTTTTATGAGATTCAGACAATGGGTAGTCATGATTTTTGAAAAATTTGCTAGTTTCAATTGGAAATCTCTTCATTCATTGCAGAAATTATAGTTTCAGCTTATGGGTATTCAGAAATAAATGTTTGAGCATTTGGGTATTCTAAAATTAGTAACTATTATGAAGATTATTGCTCATGATTTGGGTTTTCATGTAAAACTCTTACAGTTTGAATAAAAGGCATTAATATAACCCTGTCAAAGTTTATTTACAGCCTGATGATTAGGTGTTACATATCATTGATTCTCTGGCACACATTCAAAAACAACAAATGGGGTTCAGATTCCTCTTTGACCTCAAATTCTTTAAAGACTCTTTTGACATACATACTTTTAAAGATATATAAAAATAGTGTTGTGAACACTGTGAAACTTCTGGTTGTAATTCTAAGATATTGTTACTGGCTATATCAAGAAATATTTTGTAAAAAGATTTGTTATACAAAACTAAAAAAGATGTTGCAGACAAAAGTTGTAATTCTTATCTATGTAATATTTTAAGGATTCAATATTTGGATTCTTAGGGTATTAGGTAGATGAGAAAACTAAGTTTTATGAGCTTAACTAAAAACAAAGAGATCCTCTGAGATATTATTATTGTTCAAAAATATAATTTGAGGGGTTGGTGCTCGTTGAGATTGATATCTTTAAATGAGGGGTTGATGCTCCTTGAGTGGGTGCTAAAAAATTAGCCTATAAGGAATTGTGAATAGTGGATTAAAAGTTTAAGCCTACAAGGCATTTCAGGAGTGGTTTTTATACCCCAGGAGGGTTTTCCACTCAGCAAAATCTTGTGTCTCTTTTTTCTTTTATGGTCTTACTGCTTTACTGAGTTGTTACTGCTTTGTTCACCATTTGGTTATTACATTTCTCAATTCTGTTTATGAATTATTACATTCAACTCATGAATGCATTAATCATTGAAATATTGAGATCAAATCTGAACTATGTTTTATTTTATGAAAACTGTTTAAATCTGTTAGGACACTGATTCACCCGCCCTCTCAGTGTCATTTTCACTCCAACAATTGGTATAAGAGCGTAGGGTCCTTTGATAGGTCTAAACCACCTAGGATTGATCCAGGTCTTGGAGTATGTTTTTAATGTCAAAATATCAAGAAGGAGCTTCTGTAACTAGAGCTCCATTATTTTGATGGAACAAATTATGTGTTCTGGAAAATCAGAATGGAAGCATTTCTTATTTCTTATGATGTTGATGTTTGGAGCATTGTGTTAAATGGGTACAATGTTCCAGCCACAATACCCACAGATCTTGCTGAGAAAAAGAGGTATGAAACTAATGCTAGAGCTAAGCATTCCATCTTGTGTGGTTTAACTAAAGATGTGTTTATTAAAGTCATGCATTGCAAGGCTGCTAAAGAAATTTGGGATAAACTTGAAACCATTTATCAAGGGAATGAAAAAGTCAAACTGTCAAAAATCATTACTCTTAAACATCAGTTTGAGGAAATGAGAATGAAGGATGATGAAAAAGTGGTTGAATATTTCCTAAGAATTGATGATGTTGTCAATGCTATGAAAGGATTAGGACAAGAGGTTAAAGAGTTTGATGTGGTTACAAAGGTCATTATAACCTTATCAACTAAATTTGAATCTAAGTTTTCAGCTCTTGAAGAAAAGAAACATTTTGATTAGCTTACCTTAGATAGTCTACAGGGAATTCTTATTGCCTAAGAAATGAGAACTAGCAAAAAAAACTCAACAAGAAAAGAAACTGCCTTTAACATTGAAAAGAAAGAAAAAGATGAAGTTAGTGAGTCATGTATGCGGTTTTGCACACCGCCCCGCAGGTAGGGACCCTCTTTTTGATTTTGGATGTCTCTTAGACCTTTGGTTTTTATTGGATTTGTCCTTTTATGGTCTTGGGATGTCGGTCTTGCTTGCCTTGGTCTTGCCCTAAAGGTTGAATTGATCAAACTTGGTTTTTGGTGGAAGTCTGGGTTTTGCCACAGATGCAGGATTTTCCAATTCACTGGAATTTTCGGGTCTTGGTCCATCGTCGGTGATTGCCGAATTTTCTGAAGTCGAGGTTTTGGATGAATCGAGATTTTTGGGTAACCCGATTTTCACCGGACTTCACGTCGAAATCTAAAGGGGTGCGTCGTCGCGAATTCATGCTCACCAGTTGTTGTCCATCGGCAAGTTTTTCTGTAAAATTCTATTTCGACCTTGGTTTCACGGATTTTCTTGGTATGTCTTATCAGCCATTAATGCTTGAGGTACGTCCTCTCTAGCGCGAGTGTGAGAAAATTTAAGGGCTTTTAGTGTTTTTCCTCATTTCATTATTCATTTGCTATTTGCTCTAACACTTGAGTTTGTTCATTTTGAGCTTCGGTCAGTGGATTTGGTCTACTTGCGTGTGGATTCCTTGGACGTCTGTGTTGATATTTTCGTCGCTAAGGCTCCTTGATTCGTAGTGACTTCCTCGGGCTCAAGGTTCATTCAGAAGTTGATCCATGGTAAGTCGTTATTGACTTTTCCTATTATTTGCGCTTTGATTGAATCTTTTAGGTTATTGAATGGTGGTTATTTGGGTCAACCCTTGTTTGTTTTCATGATCACATATTTATCGAATTAGGTTTTGAACTCACCTTTCCACGGGTTTTAGTACCTACGTTGTGCATCCCTTTGTTTATCAATTGAATAATGAGGGCACTCCCTTAGATTAGGTATTTACATTAGGGCGCAAGCATTGGTAGCGTAATCTGCTATATTTCTATGAAGATAAGGAGGAACCAATGTGCTTCGGCCAGGTTGTTAAGTTTAGTGGAGTTGTCACATCATCATGTCTTGTGTTTAGCTCAACCTTATCCACATCATTTGAGACCCCGACATGCCCTAGTTTCATCACTTTGAAGAATCATGTCTGATTTCGAGTTTTCCCTAGCTCTCATGGTAGAGGTTTGGCCGGTCGAATTTGGGGCATCAGTATTTTGCGCGAGGATCTACCATTTAAATTTTAGAGTTCAATCCAGTGCAATAAATTTATTTGTCTCGGGTTGGAAGGTTATGCCGTTGGATTCAGATAAGAAATTTGTATGATCTCGATTAATGATGGAATTATGGATTTGGGTTTTAGGGCTATTAGCAAAATTCCGTGCACAGTGCATAAATTAAATCAAATACCCTGAATATCTGATGAGTTCCTACGAGAATTTCAATATCGCGAACTTCAATTTTGTTCTACTTGTTTAGATTGATTTTGATTTATAAGGCCAGAAGTGACAAATTTAATGTTGGATGATGATTTCTTGTTGCTAAATAAGTGATTCCATGATAATCATGCATCTCTTTTGCCTATAATGTGATTTATTTTGATAGATGATCATCTGCAGCGATTAAGAGATGCATACGCTGATTGATTCCAAATTACGCTCAGAAGCTGGATTTTCGAATTGTTTGTTTTCCCAGTTTTTCAAGATTGATGATTAATGATTTATCTTAATGATTTCGTGTGGTTTCGAGGCTAACCTTTGATTGAAATATGGATGATGATTGGATTTTCATGAGGTTCTTTTGTGAATGCAGGCTTAATCAAGCAAAGCAGCGGCAGGAAAGGCTAAGGGAGATACAAAGGGATCTTCGGTTACAGATGCAGAAAGGTTAAGGCTAGATGTGAAAAGTCAGTTGCCTGATAGTAAGATAGCTTCAGTTTGGTCAGAGGTCTTGGATACCAATGTGGGAGCATGGAGATATGAAGAATTTAAAGAAAGGACAGCTCAGAAAGATTTATCTGTCTTGACCAAGGGGATGGTGAAGTCCGGACTGGCTCATGTGGCCGGATTTCCTCCTGCAGTACAATGCTACGAGTTGATATTAGAATGTGCCCAGCACTATGACTTTGACACGCAGAGGATTGTTAGCACTTATGGGAGAGTGTTGGAAAACTTTAACCCAGTTTCCATTGCCCAGGCATTTGATATGCCGGACTTGCCATGTGTGTGTGCCTTGGACATGGATTTGGCCAGAACTTACTATAAAGATGAACCTACCAAAGCCCAGCAGATGATCAATTCCTAGCTTGAAAAGCCAAAATCTCACTTCTCTAAGCTGCCTAAACAGTTACACAGGATCAAGTTCCGACAAGAGATATATGATGCAATCACATTATTGAGCAAGGTAGCTGGCTTGAAGAGTGCTAGGGTGTTGGAGAATTGGATGGTGCACGTCATCAACAAGATTGAGCAGGGAATTAATTACCATTGAGCAGGAATTATCAGTGCAATGATTGACAGGCAGATGAGGGATGTGCTTGAAACCAAGAAATTCACCATGTCATCTTATGTGATATATGTGCTTGCTAGATTTTATCCATATAGGGGATTGAATCCAAAAGGAACATTTGGACAGGATGTCATCTACGAAGTATACCCTGAGTTGCACCTAGGAATCATAATTATAGAAGAGTAAATTATGCATTTACTATGCATATCACTAGGTTGCTTCAAAATGTAGAGCATGTGAGAATTTCTGATGGAGCCATGGAGCTGATCAAAAAATATGGAGCTTGGTTTATACAATTCCCTACCTTCTCCTATATCAGGATTGACGGATGTCCAACTACTCCATACAGATTTCCTAGATCTCCTACCGACCATATCATACTTCTGGAGGTTACCCGGCAGATATGTGATTTTGACGCCGTTGTTAAAAGAGAAAAGCATAAAACAGGGTTTGGTGGGGATTTTCCTTTGAAAATTGGCATAAGTGAGGTTTTCCCTTCAATCCAATCAGCTCATGCATCAGGGGAGGAGTTGAGTTCTTATGGTTTCTCTTTCCACTCTAAGAGGGTGAGCTTTGATATCACTGGTGAAGCACAGAAGAAGGCTACCAAAGAATATCACCATAAAGATGATCTAGAGGATTACTGGGCGAATAGTAAGGATGACTTTGAGGTGAGAAAGAAAAGATATTCTAGGCTTCCAGCCGATGTAATTAGAATGTACAATGTCAAGTTGATCCCTGATCAGTTGGAAGATGATGGAAATCTAGTCCAGGATCATGCATATGAATCAGTTAAAGACAGGCCCATTGGAGATATAAACTGGTCAGAAAAAGAAATAACTGAGCTAGAGGAATTAATGGCTCCTATTCTGAAATCTACCAAGTCATGGCTGAAGCATAAAGTATGGGAATTGGAGAGCGAGAAGGTACCCTGTACTTTCAATTTGATGGGAAATCTGAATGCTCATTCCACTTCAGAGGAATCCGGTGAGGATGATTCTACAGGCCAAACTAAGGTAAGCTCACCGTTTAAAACTAAAATTAGAGGTCCTAAGGAGGATGAGCCTGAAAAGAAAAGAAAACCTAGAGGAAAGAAGAGAAGCCACACTGTAAAAGTAGGTAAGTCTACTGAAGAGGAGGAACCTGAGAAAGCAGAGAAGGAAGACACTCCTCCACAGCCAAAAAGGACCAGGACAACCAGGGCCTCTAAGAAGAAGACTCAACAAACTTCTAAGGATAATGTGGATCCTCATGTGGTTGATGTGGAGAGCTCAGGAGAGAAAACTCGGGTTTACTCGAGAAGGTCAAGAACTCCATCTCCCAAGAGACTATACAAAAGGCAGATCCTCTTCCAATGGCAACCACTATAGAGTAGCAGAAGGATACCTCTCCTTCATTGGGTATACCTGAGCAAACAACTCATGAAGAGCATGAGACCAGTGAGGAGGCAGAACCATTTAAGGATGGGGAACTTTATGGCGCAGCTGCAGAGCTTGAGGTAGGAGATGTAGAAATACATCCTTCTCTGCTGGTGCAATATGAGGATTCTCCTACAAATGGCAAAGATGATAGATCCCCTGAGAAGGAGGATGTCCTTGTTAAGACTCCATCACCCCTGCAAGAAGAACTCGAATTGGGAAACCAAGGTGGCCAGTCTCCTGGAAAGGAAAAGGATGAGACAGTAGGTCAGCATGAAGAGGTCAAGAAGGATGAAGTCTGGGTGGATCCCGTTGTTCTGGATTGGTTAGACAAGGAGATAAGAAAGAAGCAGGTTATTGTTGAGGACACTCCTCTCAACTGGGATGAAATGTTGGCCAACATTGGAAAGGGAAAGAAGAAGAAGGCAGCCAAAGTGGTTTCAAAGATTGAAAGAGATGAAGCTAGTAACAGGGTTATTCATATTGCTACCCCTGCTGCTGGTAAAAGTAAGGATGAGGCCACCGGGAAGGATTATGATGTACAGACCATTAATCTTGGGCCCGCTTCTATAGAGCAAGATATTGATGAATATGAGGGGTCCAGTGCAGTGATAATTGGGAGATTAAGGAAACGCAGTCTAAGCATGAGCTAAAGAAGGAGAACGAAAGGCTTAGAAAATGTTTAGAAGATTTAATGAAGCCTTTGCAGTCTTTTCACCCATCCTCTTCTGCTACTGCTGGTTTCTTGCCGAAGGAGACCATTTCTGAGATAGAAAGGATGAAAGCTTCTACTTTGGCTACAATAGATTGGTTGAAGGAGGTACAGACTAAGGGAGATGATGCAATAAAAGAAATCCTTTCAACTGGAAAAGATGCAATAAGGGCTAAGGATTTGTTAGAGCATGTTTTATCTCGGGATAAGGAGGATACTGATCTTTTATTACAGAAAACTAAGACAATCATGGAGTATGGTAAGGATCAGCTGGTTATTGATGGAATCCTTCCTTCATCTAGGATTAATGAGCCTTGGGAGTGGTTTGAGGCCTTGCAAATCCGACAGAAAACCATCAGAAGGGTCTATAAACAAAGGAAGCAAATGGATGGTAATCTAACTAGTGTTTATGATGGATGCATCGCCTTTTTTGAGATAATGACTGGTAGGAGGTAGATCGCCCCTAAATACCTGAGTTTGGAACAATTGAGGGAATGGTGGCATGATTTCTATGCCCCTGATATTGAGAATTTTGTGACAGGGCATCAATTGGATGATGCGGCTACTTATCTGGCTGTGGTGGATAAGTACTTGGCATATAAGGGTGAATGGGATGCAACGGTTAAGCAGTCAAAGGAAGAAATTGAATCAATTGAATGTCGGCTCAAAGTCCTACCCTTGCCACCTGTTGCTGAGTTGGATAGGGTGTTTTTGAAGGTTCATGAATCATTGGATCAAAACAAGGATAAGGGAGGCGGTAATTAATGCCAACTTGGAGATTTGTGCTTCCCTATTATTATAGGGCATTTGTTGATCCGGGATACATTGGGGAATGTGTTTTGGCCGACCTTGATGATGTATCGGCATTTAATGTGTGCCTTATTTTGAAATTCCTGAGGCCGACTTGTTTTAGCTATTCTATTTTGTAAATGTTTGGCTAGGCCGACATGTTTTGAGGATTCTCTATAATTGGCATTTGTGCCTCATTTGTAAGGGGTTAGTTAGACAGACAATAGAGACAAGCTAGATTAAGAAAGAGCTAGAGTATTATGTAGTAGAGATAGTAGTTAGTTCTTTGAAGCAAGTGTTGTAACACATAACAGTGGAATTGTTGCTACATTTTGGTGATCTAATACAATTGAAGGCATTGTGGTTTCTGGTGAATTCTTTTGTGTTAGTTTATCTTGCATGGTTTCTACTGTTCCATCTTTTGAAATTGCTTGAAGATATAAGATTTGATGTTAGATTCAGAACTAGATTAGTCTGGTGAATAGTGTTCATGGTTTAATGCTTGGAATGTTTGTAGCAATCTCTGGTTTATACTTCCAGTAACTATCTGATTGTAGTAGGCTGGTGAAGTCAACTTGGACCATACATCTATTTGTGCTTAGTTCGATTGTGGATGAATGTCTATGATTTGAAAATTTGTATGCCTTAGAAGATTGTACCTTTCTTGTGATATTGCATTGTGGGTTAAGCAGGGATTGGTTATTTGAGATTGGTCTATTCTAGGTATTTATCATTTGCATTGTTCATCTTAGAAATAGTTTAGATTTCATTACATCTCTTACACCCTCATCTTTTGTTGTTTCTTTATTATTTGGTTAGATTTAGAATTTAAGATCATAATATTGCAAGATCTGATAGATTGGAGAGATACAGTGTGCTTGTAGTAAGGTCCGATTGTGATTACCAGCATTTTCACATATTATCTGGGTTGTTTATGCATTGTCATGAATTGACACCGAGACCTTGGGGTGATTTTAGTAACTTGTTAGAAAATTACCTTTCAAGAGATATAATATTGCATTATGCGAGAGTTGTTCTTTGTCTGAGAAAACACCATCAACAAGTCGAGTTTTGATTCCCAAAGAATGGCATTTTGTTAAAATTAAAGGGATCAAGAAAAATATAAAGGAAACTTCCTTTAAATGCTGCTTGTGGTAAAATAGGTCACTTTGCTACAAAGTGCCCCTATGATGATCAAATCAGTGACAATGAGAAATCTGGAAAACAACCTAAGAAGAAGGCCTTTAAACCTAAATGAAATTTCAACTTAAAAAAGAAGAAGATTTTGTTTAGTAAAGATGAAACTGACATTGAATCCGAAGATTCATCTGTAGAAGAAGATGAAACATTGTTCATGGCTGAAATCACTCAGCAAGAAGATACAAACAATATTGATATTGAAGAAGGTGAAGTAGATCTTGAAAGTGAACTGAAGTGTACTTTAAAAGAGATAAGAAAACTCAAAAAACAAGTTATTGCTCAAGAACATAAACCTAATCAAGAAATAGTCTCTCTGAAAACTCAGCTTGAAGAAGCTAAAAGAGTTGAGGACTGTCTTCGAGTGACTGTAAGCTGCAAAGATCAAGAAATTCAAAAATTGGAACAAGAATTTGTTTGTCTTAGAAAGGAAATTGAGAAATATGAAAGCATTTTAAAACTTAATGAGATGCTCAGCAAGTAGAAGTTGTATAAAGATAAAACCGGTGTTGGGTTTGAAAAGGGTGAATGCTCAATTGATAATGCAAAACAAAACCCCTCTTCTAAAATCAAGGGTTCAGGTCCAAATCATTCTGAATCTAGTAAGAATCATGTTCAGTCCTTAAAAGTTAATAGAACATCATACAGATTCAATCCCTTCTTCAATGGTTATTTCTTTTTCTACAACAAATTTGGCCATAAAGTGAGTTCTTGTAGGCTTATGAATTCTAGAATACCCAGGTTTGGTCTTAAGCAATACTATGGTTTTGTTAAACAGATCAGATGTTTTAAATGCAATGCTTTGGGGCACTCTGTCAAATAGTGCAAAGTTGATTTGCAATTTAGACAACAAAAAATCAAAAAGGTCTGGAGGCCTAAGAATGTTAACAACATAGAGCAAACTATGTTAGTCCAAACTTCCTTTCATTCCAAGAAAAAAGACTTATGGGTCCTGGACAGTGGATGTTCTAACCACATGACTGGCGACAAGGATAAATTCATAAACCTTGAAGATTATGTAGGTGGATATGTTAAGTTTGGTGATAATTCCGGTATACAAATTAAAGGTAGAGGTTCACTTCTTCTTACTGAGGACACCCCTATCTATAATGTGTACTATGTGGAAGGTCTTAAGCACAATCTTCTAAGTGTTAGTCAAATCTGTGACAGTGGTTATCACGTTTTGTTCACTTCATAGGGATGTGAGATTAAAAACAAGCTTGGAAAGGTTGTTGCAGCTGGAAGAAGGACTAAAGGAAATGTTTACAATCTTCTTGACACATCAAGCAATGACAATAATCAAGGTATGTGTCTAATGGGCCAAATTGAAGAAAGTTGGTTATGGCATAAAAGACTAGGACACATAAATTTGTAAAATCTGGTTGGAATTAGTAAAAATTAGAATGTTAGAGGTTTACCAGTCCTTAACAAGCCATAAAATTTTGTGTGCAAAGAATGTTTAAGCGGTAAAAAAACTAGAGTCAACTTCAAAACAAAAGAACATTCTTCATCAAAACCTTTATAGCTAGTGCATACAGATTTGTGTGGACCAACTAGAACAAGGTCTATTAATGGTGAAAAATACTTCATGCTATTTGTGGATGATTATACTAGAATGGTTTGGGTCACATTTCTTAAGCACAAATCAGAAGCTTTTGAAAGGTTCAAAATCTTTCGTAAAATGGTTGAAAAGGAATCAGATCTGAAACTCAAATGTCTATGATTTGACAAAGGAGGTGAGTTCACCTCTCAAGAGTTTATTGATTACTGTGAACAACACAGTATTAAAAGGCAGTATGCTACAACTAAAACACCTCAACAAAATGGGGTAGTTGAACGTAAAAATAGAACCGTAAAAGAAATGGCTAGAATAATGCTAGATGAAGCTAAGTTTCCCGATATGTATTGGAAAGAAGCTGTTCATACAACTGTATACATTTTGAATAGAGTTCAACTTAGGGTGAAATCTAAACACACCCCTTATGAACTATGGTATGGAAAAATAGCTTCTGTGAAGTATTTTAAATTTTTTGGAAGAAAGTGTTTTATTAGGAAAGATGATGATCACCTTGGAAGCTTTCAATCAAAGAGTGATGAGGGTATCTTTTTGGGATACTCAATTCATAGTAAAGCTTATAAATGTCTTAACAAAAGGGTTAATAAGATTGTTGAAGTTGTTAATGTAAAATTTGATGAAAGACCACATTTAGATGTTGAACCTATGCAGGATAATGAGGAAGAAGAACTTGAACTTGAAATAAATCGAGAAGGAGTTGAAACAACAAAGCCTAATGTTGAATCAACAAGCCCTAAAATTGAAGAAGCAAGTCCTAAAAAAGGTGTATCAAAAACTCCTTTAAAATCTCTTGCTAAATACCACCCCAAAGAACAGATTATTGGGGATAAAAATGCAGGAGTTCAAACTAGAAGAAAGGCTACAGAATCTGATGAAAAAGCTCAAATAGCTTTTTGTTTAGTTACTCAGTTTGAGCCTAAAATTTTTAATGAAGCTGTCACAGATTTATGTTGGCTTAATGCTATGTAGGAAGAAATTGATCAAATTGAGAAAAACCAGATTTGGGAGTTAGTCCCAAGACTAGATGACAAGAATGTCATTGGAGGAAAATGGATATACAGAAACAAGCTTGATGAAAATGGCAATGTTTTTCGCAACAAAGCAAGATTTGTCTGCTAAGGCTATGCTCAACAAGAAGGTATTGATTTTGGTGAAACCTTTGCACCTATTGCTAGACTAGAATCTATTAGAATATTCTTGGCTTATTCTATTTATAAAAAATTCACTGTTTATCAAATGGATGTCAAAACTGCCTTTTTAAATGGCTACTTAGATGAAGAGGTCTATGTAGAATAGCCTGAAGGATTTATTTGCAAAGATAAGCCTAATCATGTTTACAGGTTGAAAAAGGCCCTCTATGGCGTAAAACAAAAACCTAGAGCTTGGTACTCTAGGCTGAACAGTCATTTGATTTCTAATGGATTTGTTATAGGAGGTGTTGACAAAAATCTTTATGTTAAAACTGAAGGTACTGAAATTCTGGTTGTTGAAATTTATGTTGATGATACTATCTTTGGCTGCAATAATGTTGCTTTGAGTAAAAAAATTTCTTAGATTATGGAATTTGAGTTTGAAATGTCAATGTTGGGAGAATTAAATTTCTTTTTGGGTCTTCAAATTTCTCAACTTGAAAATGGAATATTTCTCTCTCAAGCCAAGTATGCTAAAGAGATGCTTAAGAAATTTCAAATGAATGAATGTCACCCAGTTAGCACTCCAATGGTTACTAGATGAAAATTACTAAGGTTGATGATTCTTCTGATACAAATCAAACTGAATATAGATCAATGATTGGCAGTCTATTATATTTAACTGCTTCTAGACCTGACATAATGCAGGCAATTTGCACAGTTGCACAATTGCAATTTGAAAGGATGAGAATTCGATTGGGAGTTATCTCTCAATCCTTACTTCTCTAATTTACCAACCATCTGCTTAGGGGGAGCATGTTTTAATCTTTACTCACTTACAGCTCTCCTACAAACATGGTTGCTGCACTTTTACTCTTTTTGCAGCTGATTCTCATGGTATTTGGTTGGCTTCTCAGTTGTGTTTCATGGCATTGCACATTCTTCTCTTTTATCCTTTGTCATTGAGGCAAAAAGGGGGAGAGTCATTTGTGTTTTTCCATCAAGGACAAGGGGGAGTTTTTTGGATCTCAGTTCATGGCTTGTTCATGGTTTGTCCTTGATGACAAAACCACTTTCTTGGTTTTCTTTGACTGACAGTGCTCTTCAGTTTGACAGATGGTTTCTTTGTTGGGATGGTTCTTTTTTATTGCATACCAAAGGCGTATTCAACACGATTACAAGTCACTGTGACATACATTCTGGCAAATTCATTTTTAGGTATCTTATAACTTTTTGGACAATGTTAAGATTGAACATTCTTGGCTTCAAACTCAGGTATTATTAGTTGGTTATGATCTATCAGTACATTATCTTTGGCTCATTGACATCCTTATGGATCATTTTGGTTGCTTGGATATTTGGACACTATCTTGCATACTCTTGCAGTATCTCAATTTGATCAACTTTCTCATGTCTTTCTCAAAGATTCTAAAGCCATCTGGTTACATCCTGAACTCACATTATTTGGAGGCATTGAATTTATTTTGGTTCTTGCAACTCATTTGTTTGATGTCATTTATTGGCACATATGGCATATAATTTTAACATTATCTCCAATGCTTGAGCCTAGAAATCATAGTCGACATCCAAAGGAAAATACATTCACTATAAATTATCATTGGGATAGATGTTTATTTGGTTTATTTAATAGACACTATAAAGTGGCATGGCATCGACAACTTGGTAAAAGTGTTTCAAGTGATAATGTGCAACGACATTTGAATGTTGATTTGAATCGATGTGGGAGTGATTTTTGACCTCCTTGGTAAAATGTTTGACTGCGGAATTAGAAGGGCTATGATTATTTGATAATAATTATGCATACTTCAAACTTCAGTATGTTCTTTTCAAAAGTCATCGAATGACTTGGTAAAAGGAATGATTAGGGAAAATTGAGTTTTGTGATTTTTCTTTTCAGCTGAGTATAGAACCCTAGCCGCTGCCATAGTAATCTGCTTCTCTGTTGTAAATAACACACGCCCGACTCCAAAGGTGTTGAGATTTTTAAAGCAAGTTGGACTATGAACTCTGAGCAAATGCGAGCTTGACATTGGTGAAAAGAATTCATGGGAGTTTCAAATCTGTCAGCTATGGTTTTGACTGGTATATATTTGATTTTCATGTTGCACGAACAGGTAATACATTCATCATTTGATATTTATCTTACAAATGGTAGTCATTAATTTTGCTCGAATCAAGAAAAAGAAAAATGGGCTCTCAATTATCTTTGTCAGAAAAGCATTCTTGACTACATTATGGGTATTTTGAAAACTTTGTTTATTATTGGCATTTGGTGGAAATAAGGTTTCTGAATTTGCAGTGAAGGTTGTTATCGTCATTATCTTTGATTTCAAAAAAGGGGCTTTCTGCATTTTAGTTATTGGTTTTCTTGCTCGAATCAGAAAATGTATAAGCATTTTTATTTGTCAGAAGTTAATGCATCATGGCCTGATAAAATAATGAAGGTTTGTGACTTTTGGTTGTTGGGTAGTCATGCATTTTGAAACATTGGTTAGTTTCATTGTTGATTTAAATGAATTTATTGATACGTTACTAAAATAATGGATTAAGTATATGGGTTTTCTGAAAATAGATTCAAATTTTTATTATTATTAAATTCATTGCACTTGATCTGGGTTTTCTTGTAAAACTCTTGCAGTTTGGATAAAAGGCATTGACATATCCATGAAAAAGTCTATTTCAACCTCTTGTTCAGGTGTTACTTCTATTATTCCATCATCTGTTGATTATCATCATTCAATTGGCTCATTTTCTAAAAACAAAAAATGGGGTTTCAGATTCCTTTGACCTCGAATTCTTTGAAGACTTTATCATTGGCAGACCTATTTGAAATTATATATATATAGTGTTTTGAACACTGTGTGAGACTTCTGGTTATTATTCTGAGACATAGTTACTGATTGTATCAAGAAATGTATTGAAAAAACTCTGTAATACAAAAACTCAGAAATATGATGTAGAGCAATATTGTAATTCTTCTCTATGTAATATTTTAAGGATTCAATATTTGAATTCTTAGGGTATTAGGTAGATGAGAAAACTGATTTTTATGAGCTTAACTGAAAATAGAGAGATCCTCTGAGATATTATTATTGTTCAAAAATATAATTTGAGGGGTTGGTGCTCCTTGAGTGGGTGCTCAAAAATTAGCCTATAAGGCATTGTGAACAATGGATTAAATTGATTAAGCCTGCAAGGAATTTCAAGAGTGGTTTGTATACCCCAGGAGGGTTTTCCACTCGGAAAAATCTTGTGTCACTTTGTTCTTTTGTGGTCTCACTTCTTTACTAAGTTGTTACTATTTTATTCATTGTTTGGTTATTACATTTCTCAATTCTGTTTATGAATGATTACATTCAACTCATGAATGCATTAATCATTGAAATATTGAGATCAAATCTGAACTATGTTTTATTTTATGAAAAATGTTTAAATCTATTAAGACACTGATTCACCCCCCCCCTCAGTGTCATTTTCACTCCAACAATCTTCTAGAAGGAATCTTATCCCTACAAACATGAAATGGGGGAATTACCTGATTATTAATGATTTCTAATTTATGCAACCTCAGACTAAATTAATTTAAGACCTAAGTTAACTCTTGCTAGTGCAATAAATAATTAATTACACTAACATGGAATGCTTGGAGTGAGTGAAAATGAGCTTGTGAGAGTGAGAGTATGGAAGCTTGAAGTGTGCAAGAATTGTCAAGAAGTTCAAGTGAAGTTCTGAAGATTTGAAATGCAAGTTGAAAGAGTGAATATGAGGGAATGAGGAAGAAAACGGCCATATCTAGGTCGATCGGTCGAAGGAGGTGTTACACCTTCACTACCAATGAGAAGATTAATGCCTTTTCTGGCTTAGCCATAGGAATCTACCAAGAACGTAAGAACACTATGCAGACGTCTACGTGCCGCGCAGGCATCCCCGACTTAAAATGTCTCCACCGACACACAAAATAGGCACCATGTGGACCGCTAATAGTGGGATTAAGTAAAATTAAGCCTCTGACTTTGGTTTTCTAAAGTGGATAAAGGAAAAAAGGGAATTGCACTTAGGGTGCAAATTCATTCTTATACATTTTTCCCCCATTTTAGCAAGCACAAGTATTGATGAGTGCTTGGTAAAGTAGATCAAGAAGAGAGTAGGGTTAGAAAAGTATACCTGGACCATCAAAGAAGCAGTACTTAGTTTGGCATACTCGAAGGTGCAGGAGAAGCGAAGGACTCCATAGTTGCTCATAACTATGAAGGTAGAACAAAAAAGTGTCTTACAAGCCCACAAACCTTCAAGGAGGAAACCCCCAAGATCTCTCACATGGAGGAATCCCCAAGGAAGTGGACTCTGCAGAGTCAAGAAGCAACAACACATCTAGCCTCAGATAGAGCATGTCAAAAAGTAGTGACACGCCTACCTGTAGATAAAACATGTAAAAAAGAGATGACATGTCTACTCGCAGATAGAACATCTCAAAAGCAACAACATGTCTACCCACAAATAGAACATGTCAAAAGCGGTGACACATCTAGCCATAGATAGAACATGTCAAAAGAAACGACATGTCTACCTGTAGATAGAACATGTCAAAAGTGGCAACATGTCTACCCGTAGATAAAACATGTCAAAAGTGGTGACATGTCTACCCGTAGATAGAACATGTCAAAAGTGGTGACATGTCTACCAGTAGATAGAACATGTCAAAAAGTGGTCGGTCACATAGACCGTAAAACTTTCAAAGGGGTCCCTTGGGAACCCTTCAAAATGAGAGGGGTCCATTCAAGGGACGCATTGTTTGAAAAGGTCTATTCAAGCTACCCCCAAGCTAGACGAGAAAAAGCGAATGGAATGAGCATAGTTGGGTTGCCCCCAAGCTAGACATGAAAAGGTCCATTCATCATAAAGGATTTTGAAGGAATGGTCCCTTGGGAAGCTTCCATGAGGAAGAAGGGGGGTCCGCTCAAGGGACGTGCAATTCAAAAGCGATTGTTCTCTTAGAATGATTCATCATCAAAGAATCCTTTCAAAATATGTTCACTTCATCAAGGAATTTGAAAGGAAGGATATGCCCCCAAGCGAGGAGAAGTAAGAGTTGTTCTTGCTTCAGAGGAAGGTCTTCAATCCCTTTCTTTATGAACCCCTGATGAAGGAAACACATTCCATTAGGGTCCTGAGTTGAGAATGTGATTCTAAGGAAGGAATTGTTGTGAAAACTTTCAAGAAAAGATTCATTGGCAATAAATTAATTTTCTGAAAATCAAGGTGTTGAAGAAGAGTGGTGTTACACATAGGAGGGACAACTCAAGAAAAGAAGAGAGAAAGATAAAGGGAAAGCAAAAGAGAAGAGAAAGAAAAATACAAAGGGCACAGGGGGATCTAGTTTAGCAGGGTCAAATATGTTCGAGCTCATATAATAATATGTAATTGCAATGCAAGGAAAAAGATCATCAATCCCCAACCAGATCAAGAAGAATGCACATAAAATAAAGTAAAAATAAAAAAATAGGGTCAACATGGAAGGGGAGCCTAAATTCCCCCAACGCTTTGCATCATCCCCAATTTTATCAAAAAATCAATCATTAACATGGAAGAATGATGGAACAAATAGAAGAAGGTTCACAACACAAAAACCATGCATGTATCCAAGCACCAATAGGGGTGACAAGGGTCATCCAGGCACACATAACATGGATATGGAGGAACACACACACAAGATCAAGAAAAGGGGCCTCCTCCTAACATTGATCATCTAAGAGGTTGTCTGCTTCCCAGTCTAGATCCTAATAAGGGGAAGGAGGATGAGCCTGCAAGGGTGGAATGTTAAGAGGAGGAGCATCTGACCCTCCCACAATAAGGGCCAAGGAAGAGGGCCCTTCAAGGTCCTCTCCACCGAGCTCCTGTGGAGTTAAAGTCAACGATTTTGTGAAGATCACCGATAGGGCCTGAACTTCATCCATGGAATTGAACATGCATCCCATGGGGGTGCCATGTCTATTATCAACGAACTAGGTAGGTTGTGCTTGAGATTCACCACTAGGTTTGTCGAATGATTTGGGAGCAGTGACAAAATCAGGGGAAGTCGAGACTGGTTCTGTCACAAGGACAGAACAAGTCATCACCAGGCCATCTTGCGGGGAAGGTGGACTCCTCTTACGTCCTTTGTTGCCAGAAGGACCAACCTCCACCTCTTTCTTTGTTGGAGGAGATGAAATCCCTACAAATGAAGCTAGGGGTGCAGAGGAAGAGGAGGATAGAACCATAGTGGAGATGACCGAAGTATTAACCATGTACATGGGCTTTGGGAAGGGTTGAACATCCAGGATGGACATGAACAAAGGTGGCTCTACTAAAGGAGCAATAAACACCTATACCCATTTAGGGTTTGGCACATTAGCGCTCGCAACGGAAGCCATGAATGAACCAAACTAAAGAGGAATAGAGGGAAGGGAGGAAGGAGATGCTGCAGGAGATCCTAAAATAGGAGCGGTTGTTTCTTCTTTTTTTTTTTGTGAGACAACCTACTCAGCCAAGAGATCCTTTCAACAATGCTTGCATTCTCATGCAAGCCAGTTCCTACAACTCTTGGAGTTAGAAGACAGAGCTTGCAAAGGGACAAGAGGTTCTTGCTCGACCATAGGAACATCCACTACGACCATTTTAGGTAGAGGAACGGGTTCCTGTATAGGAGCAAGGGGAGTAGGCTGAGGAGCGACAGGAGGAGTCAACTCGAGAGCCTTGACAACAAGCCTCTTTCCACTCATTGGCTTAGGAGGAGTAGTAGGAGGCCGTGGAGGTCGAGACAAGGTGGACTCTCCTTGGGAGACCTTCTTCCTTTCATACTAAACAAGTCTAGGCTTCGTTGGCCAAATAGGAAGCTTGAACGTGGGACGCTTAGGATTTTTCCAAGCGGGCACTATGGGGTTCTCCTACAAACAAGGGGCAGAACCTAATGGTACCACAACTGAATGAGAAGTATCAGACTAGGTAGCGGAAGAGGAATAAGGAGGATCACAAGACCGCTTCTCTTCTTTCCTCTTTCAAGCCTTAACGGTGTTGCTATTAGCCTTCAAGCAAGCCCTATGTGAGATAGCATAAGGCAAGGGAGGATACCTTACCTTCGGCCTTAGATGTCCTTTCTTATAGTTCTGATATGTTTTATGCAAAAGGTCTATCCTAGGTGGAAGGGGACCCACGGGCACAGGCCATGGGTGATCCAAGGAATAACTTCCATGTGCAACCAGCGGTCGATAACCAGTATCATGGATCACATGCACGGAACCTCCGTGGATAAATTTTAGACATTTATGCATGATGGAGGGTACTTCGTTCATCACCACCAACCAAGGGATACCCAATTTTTCCTTGAAGAGTTTAGATCCTAGAATGATATCAAATAGGAGATTCACGGACTTAGGCCAAACTAGGACTGATAGGAAAATGCTACCCAAGGGGGGTACAGAAAGCCCGTCATGTGTGCGAATAAAACTCACAAGAGCATCGTATCCATCCTTATGTAAAAAATTTATTAGCATAATCTCCTTCTTTATTATATTCACTTGTGATGTCAGGTCAACAAGAACACCTGCTACGATGTTCCCATTGATTCGTGTAGGAATGTAAAGAGGAGATGGTTCCCTATTGAAGCCCATCGATAGGTCCTATGAACTAAAGGTTATGCCAACACTACTTATCCATAGGCTGCACAGAGGGGATGGGTTGATGCAAGAAGGAGGCCATTACGAACACTAGACAATGCTTTCACAGAATCCCTAAAGGTTATTGGATAAGACAGTGACCCAATTATGGTTTTTTCGTGAAATGCCTTTGGAACCTTCCAACTATGCCACCTAGGGGTCGCACGTCGGGTTGAAAGGTGATAGCCTTACAACACTCACACCTAAAATACTCCTAGAGTACGAGGAAAGGGACTATCAGTATCGCAAGAATGGAACCAAAATGGTTCACGTCGGGTTCACCAAAAATGTAAGAGAGGGGGACCACCGCGTGCAAGACCCCAGGTCATAGAGGGTCAAGACACAAGAGGCTGCCCTAACTTATCTCAGTTAAGTGTATTGTTTAGGGTTATGAGGATGAGAATGATGAGGACTATGATGCCCCATAATCACTCTGTAATCCCGTGTTTCAATGCAGGGCTAGGTGAGTTAGTTTTTAGGTCCAACTCTGCACCTTAGGGAGTTCTCTGCCCAAGGACGTCAACGTGGACTCTAGATGACAGTGCAACATGCTGGCATCTCTAAAGCGCATTATAGTCTGTGTGGCCAGACAACAACAGAGACAAGGTTGAACTCACCAAAACAACTAACGACCTAGCTACTCAACTAAAAGGCTAGAATGACACTAGCAAGTAAAAAAAGTGTTCTCTAATATTATAAAGTAAATAAACAAGAGTGATGAAAATGAGGAGAATCTCACCAATGAACTTGTTCACCAACTAATCCTCTAAGAGCTCACGCACCTACACACAGCAAGAGGGAAAATGTTCAGTGGTTGTATAAGGGTCTTCCTTAGTTAGATCCTCGTTTAGGTGTTTCCACCGCCATGGATAGCCAAAAGAGTGAGATAAAGAAGTAATAACATATAGAAAGAACAAGCACTACAAAATAGTACTATGCTACCAACCAAATGATAGAGGAGAGGAGAGGGAAACTTACCACCTCCACAAAGAGCACTCAAGGCTACTTGGGGGAGAAATGAGAGGAACTCAAGCCTCTGTTGTGAATGGCGTGGTCCCAAACATGCTCTACCGAGTTGATGGAGTGAGATGTTGTTGCATTGGAATGCTTGGAATGCTTCGAGTGAGTGAAAATGAGCTTGTGAGAGTGAGAGTATGGAAGCTTGAAGTGTGCAAGAATTATCAAGAAGTTCAAGTGAAGTTTTAAAGATTTGAAATGCAAGTTGAAAGAGTGAATATGAAGGAATGAGGAAGAAAATGGCCATATTTGGGTCGATCAGACAAAGGAGGCATTACAACTTCACTGCCAATGAGAAGAGTAATGCCTCCTGGCTCAAGCTGCAAAGCGCAAGCGTGCGGCGTCGTGCAAGCGTCGTGTGTCCCTGGCATCCTTGGCGCGCCTCCAAGAAACACAAAATAGGAGCCACATGGACCACCAACGTAGGCTTAAGTAGAATTAAGCCTCCGACTTTGTTTTCTAAGGTGGATAAAGGAATAAAGGGAAATTGCACCTAGGGTGCAAAATTACTCTTATACAGGTATAAACATCATGATACTAAGGGGAATTAGGACCAACAAGCTCACACACCAATTCATCTTCATGAACATCAAAAGATGGAATCAAAATTTTCTCTACCAAGGACTCACAATGATTAGTATTATGAGCATGTCCAAGAGAGATCTAACACTAGCCATAGCATTGGTAGCTTTGTTATTTATCCTTGAGATTTGTTCAAAGATGATAGTTGAAAAATATTTTTTAAAATTTTCCACCATCCTCTTATAAGGGAGAAATTTATCATCCTTTATTTGATAATCATCATTTACTCTCATTTAACCAATTGTGAATCTCCATAAACATGAAGTTTCTTTATTTTGCCCTTGATTTTTCATTCTAAGACCAATAATTAAACTTCATACTCTACAATGTTGTTCATGCAAAGGAAAGAAAGTCTATATGATTTTGGGATACAATCACCTTGTGGAGTGATGAAAATAATTCCAACTCCAAATCCATGTTGAGTGTGGGAGCCATCAAAAATTAACCTTCACAAGTGTGAAAATCTAATGTTATAAATTGTCTCATCTAGAAATTTTGAAATAAGGGGATGATCCACATATAAAGGTGCATCTGCTAATTGATTTGCAATGATTTTCCCCTTTATAACCTTATGATCCACATACTCAATGCCAAATTCACTTAGGATCATAGCCCACTTTGCTATTCGACCAATTAGAGAAGCCTTAGATAAAAGGTACTTTAAAGGATCCACCTTAGAGATGAGCTTTGTTTGATGATTAAGCATGTAATGTCTCAATTTTTTTGATGTAAAAGTAACAACTAGGAATTCCCTTTCTATTGGAGTGTAATTAAACTCATATCTGACCAATGTATGACTAAGTTATCCTCGAATTCAATGTGCTCAATTCATGGGATAACCCCTATGAAACTTGTTTGTTTCATATCCCACGTACTCTAAGCACGCAAAATGAGGTGAATTGCATTGGTCCTCATGTGTGGTCCCCCATCCTCAAAAACTCATTCTAAGCATTAACCTTTGTTAGTTTGTCAAAATTCACATTTTAAACCAAGTTGTAAAAATTGAGTTTTGGGAGTTAGAAAATTTTCTACACATGTAGGAGCGCTAATTTTTAGCACTTTACATATTACATGTAGGAGCGCTGATTTTTAGCGCTCTTACATATTTCATGCCTTAGTAATTTTCTGGCACATGTAGGAGCAGGGTTTTTTTAGCGCTTCTACATTTCAAATCTCAAGTCACATGTAAAAACTCTATTTTTCACCGCCCTTACATATTTCATGCCTTAGTCATTTTTTGACACATGTAGGAGTGGGGTTTTTTAGCGCTTCTACATCTCAAATCTCAAGCCACATGTAAAAGCTCTATTTTTCATCGCTCTTACATATTTCATGCCTTAGTCATTTTCTGGCACATGTAATGATTCATAGGATCTTCACCAAAAAATGAAGTTTCTCATTTTTCTTCAAAAATGGTATCATCAGAAAGTGGCTGAAATACTAACTCCAACGCAACTCTAACAAAGTCAAACTGAGCTACAAAGCCCAAGATATGCTTGGTCAAACCTTGGTCAACCTTGGAGCTAGGTCAGAGAAAAAAAGGGTCAAAAATTGATGTCGTCAAAAGTGGTCAAAGTTAGCACTATTGTGAAGATCTCATCGCAAGATTTTTGACGATGTTCGTTTCATAGAAAATGGAGTCCGTTTGCACAAGATATGAGCAGTCAAAGTTGGGTTAACTTTGTTGATGTCAGCATGGTACAATGCATAGTTAGCGGTATCAGCCAATCACAAGCTGACACATGTCATTGTCAAGCAAGAGAAAAAATGCCATGTGGCACATCGTTGGGTGTCACATGGAAAAACATGTCATCGACACGTCAACTCCACGTCATCACAGAACAACCAATCATATTGTGCCTATGGTGCCTCCTTGGCATGCCGCATGGCACTTTATCTTTCATCCTCCGGTGGGTTGTTTAGTCATTGGAGTTGTTGGAAAAATGTGTGGGGTGGATTTGAAGCCCCCACCTCCTTGCAGCTATGTGCAAGCCTCACCACTAAGCTCCGCAACCTCCACTTACCATATTTGGCATCAGTTTTATTTTGTCACATTAATTTTTGGAGTTTGTTTTTAAAACAACCATCTGGGGTTGAACCAATGACCCTCGGTCGGTTGCAAAATGTATTGGCCGTTGCACCATTGAATAGGCCTTTATATATTTGGGTGTTTGTTTGGTTTTGTTAAAGAACCAAAAACTGAATCCCTCTAATTTTGAACAAACACGCCCATTTTTAAATCTTTTAAGTTATAAAAAAAACTAAATAATAACCTCCTCAAATAATAGAAGCCCAAATGTAACCAATTTGAAGGGGCTCTATGATTTTAATGGAGAATATTATGGATTCTCATGTAAATAAGGGGGGATTATAAAAGATTTTATGTAAAAATGGAGAGATAAGGTTGATTTTGTAAATCAATTGGTTATTAGCCCAATTGAGTAATTTTTTTTGTATAAAAAGGAGAGTTTAGAGGCTTAGGGGACATGGATGATTCAAGTTTATTCAGGTGTGGAGAATTTAGAGCAACTTGGAGAGATAATTTGTTGTTCTTGTATGTCAGGAGAATGTTGGAATTCCATCATGCTTGAAGGGAAGAGCTTTCAAATTAATGTAATGCCAAATTTTTGAAGATTTCAATTGGATTAGTTTACTCGTTGGAGAGGGGCCTGGAGATGTAGTCGTTCTTACGACGAACTCCGTTATCAATTTTTTTGTGTTCTCTCTTTCATGTCTCATTCTGAATTTTGATTTTGTTCATTTAATTATGTGTTGTTGATTTCATTTTCGTAATTTGGAGCTTTTGAAATTGTAATTGATATGCATTCTTAAAGCAATTGTCTTAGATCTTAAAATAGATCATGTAGGAGCGGGGTTTTTTAGCTCTTCTACATCTCAAATCTCAAGTCACATGTAAAAGCTCTATTTTTCACCGCTCTTACATATTTCATGCCTTAGTCATTTTCTGGAACATGTAGGAGTGAGGTTTTTCGGTGCTTCTACATCTTAAACCACAAGTCACATGCAGAAGCTTTGTTTTTCACTGCTCTTTACATATTTCATGCAAAAGCTCTATTTTTCACCGCTCTTACATATTTCATGTAGAAGCTCATTTTTTCACTCCTCTTACACTCAAGTGTCCTTCCCACATGTAGAAGCGTTGATTTTCACTAGTCTTACATATTACATGCAGAAGCTCTGATTTTCACCGTTTTTACATATTTCATGTAAAAGTTATGTTTTTCACTGCTCTTACATATTTCATGACTTAGTCATTTTCTAGCACATGTAGGAGCGAGGTTTTTTTGTGCTTCTACATCTCAAATCTCAAGTCACATGTAAAAGCTTTGTTTTTCACCACTCTTACATATTTCATGCCTTAGTCATTTTTTGGCACATGTAGGAGTAGGGTTTTTTAGCGCTTCTACATCTCAAACTATATGTCACATGCAAAAGCTTTTTTTTTCACCGCTCTTACATATTTCATGCAAAAGCTCACTTTTTCACCGCTCTTACACTCAAGTGTCCTTCCCACATGCAAAAGCTTTGTTTTTTGCCACTCTTAAATATTTCATGCAGAAGCTCTATTTTTCACCGCTTTTACATGAAACTACCAATATGCAGAAGCATTATTCTTTATCGCTTTTACATATAATATGCTGAAGTGCTGATTTTTAGTGCTAAGAAGAATTTGAAGATGAAGAATTCTCAATAGCTTCAATCAACAAAATGATGAATTTCTAGCTTATTTTAGATTTGAAAGGCATCAAAAAGTGTTCAATCTCATCAAAGGAGTCAATCTCAAGAATCCTCGTCATCTCCAAAGTACACTCCAATGCCAGACAGTGATGAAGTGCACATCATCATGAAGTTTTCATGGACAAAGATGTTGAAGAAGGCCAAATTTTTCTTTAGATTAGATTTCTCAATTTTAGCATTTTTCATGCTTTATGTAAATAAGTTCTAACCAATGTATGACTATGTTATCCTCGAATTCAGTGTGCTCAATTTGTGGGATAACCCCTATGAAACTTGTCTGTTTCATAGCCCATGTACTCTAAGCATGCAAAATGAGGAAAATTATATTGGTCCTCGTGTGTGGTCCCCCATCCTCAAAAATTCATTTCAAGCAATAACCTTTGTTAGTTTGTCAAAATTCACATTTTAAACCAAGTTGTGAAAATTAAGTTTTGGGAGTTAGAATTTTTTTTACACATGTAGGAGCACTGATTTTTAGCGCTTTTACATATTACATGTAGTAGTGTTGATTTTTAGCACTCTTACATATTTCATGCCTTAGTAATTTTCTGGCACATGTAGGAGCAGGGTTTTTTTAGCGCTTCTACATCTCAAATCTCAAGTCACATGTAAAAGCTCTATTTTTCACCGCCCTTACATATTTCATGCCTTAGTCATTTTCTAGCACATATAGGAGTGGGGTTTTTAGCGCTTCTACATCTCAAATCTCAAGCCACATGTAAAAGCTCTATTTTTCATCGCTCTTACATATTTCATGCCTTAATCATTTTCTAGCACATGTAGGAGCGGGGTTTTTTAGTGCTTCTACATCTCAAATCTCAAGTCACATGTAAAAGCTCTATTTTTCACCATTCTTACATATTTCATGCCTTAGTCATTTTCTGGCACATGTAGAAGTGGGATTTTTTAGCGCTTCTACATCTTAAACCACAAGTCACATGTAGAAGCTCTATTTTTCACCACTCTTTACACATTTCATGCATAAGCTCTATTTTTCACCGCTCTTACATATTTCATGTAGAAGCTTAGTTTTTCACTGCTCTTACACTTAAGTGTCCTTCCCACATGTAGAAGCATTGATTTTCAAGGGTCTTACATATTACATGTAGAAGCTATGATTTTCTTCACTCTTACATATTTCATGTAAAAGCTCTATTTTTCACTACTCTTACATATTTCATGACTTAGTCATTTTCTGGAACATGTAGGAGCGGGGTTGTTTAGCACTTCTACATCTCAAATCTCAAGTCACATGTAAAATCTCTGTTTTTCACCAATCTTACATATTTCATGCCTTAGTCATTTTCTGGCACATGTAGGAGTAGGGTTTTTTAGCACTTCTACATCTCAAACTATATGTCACATGCAAAAGCTTTGTTTTTCACCGCTCTTACATATTTCATGCAGAAGCTTAGTTTTTCACCACTCTTACATATTTTATGCAGAAGCTCTATTTTTCACTGCTCTTACATATTTCATGCAAAAGCTCTATTTTTCACTGCTTTTACATGAAACTACCAATATGCAAAAGCATTTTTTTTATCACTTTTACATATAATATGTTGAAGCGCTGATTTTTAGCACCAAGAAGAATTTGAAGACAAATCTTTCTCAATAGCTTCAATGATCAAAATGATGGATTTCTAGCTTATTTTAGATTTGAAAGGCACCATAAAGCGTTCAATCTCATCAAAGGAGTCAATCTCAAGAATCCTCATCATCTCCAAAGTACACTCTAATGCCAGACAGTGATGAAGTGCACATCATCATGAATTTTTCATGGAGAAAGATGTTGAAGAAGGCCAAATTTTTCTTTAGATTAGATTTCCCAATTTTAGCATTTTTCATGCTTTATGTAAATAAGTTTTGACATTTTACATGTCATTTTGCAAAATGTAATTACATGTAAAAATAGAGATGTTTTCCTATAGTGAAGGGAAACATTTTTTAATAAGTCGACTTGTTAGGTGAGATTTTCCTAGATTTTCTCACCTAATTTTCTTAGATTTATTCTCCTCTCTCATCTATAAATATGAGAGGATTCTTTTTTAATAGTTACCTTTTATCTTTTGCAACGAAGTTCTTCCCATTTGAGAAGAAAACACATGAAACTTTGTGTTCATCTTTGTGAATATGAATTTTATCAATAAAGAAGTGAAGTTGCATACCAAACTTTGTTTTGGGAACAAATTATCTTAGGCTTGATCAATTTATTGGTGATTAGTAACTAGGATCTGAAGGGCTTTGAATAAATCCGTGTAAACTTTGAGTTACACTCTTTATTTGAATTTGTGATACTAATTGAATACTATTGGTGAATTCTCTATAAGACTTTGTGCTTGTATTTATTCATGTTGTTCATGGAATTTTTGTGAAGTATCTAGAAGACTTTGTGCTTCTAATACAACGTTGGTTACATATCTTAAGGGATTCATTAGTTAAAGATGTGGAACAACTTTGTGCCTTCGTGAGATTTTCTTATTTTATCTTTTATCGTTATCATGTTGGTATTCCTAGGCTTTGCTTTGACAAGATAGGAATATTGGAATTACTACTTTTACTTTTAGTTTGAAGTTGTATTGAATCAGGAACTTAAAATTGTGAAGCATTGTAAAACATATTCTTTGAAAAAAGAGAAAATCATGAATGTGACACACCCCCATATTTTAATTGTAGTGTACATTATTGTGAATAATTAATTAGTTTTACTTAGTTTCAATAATCAGTAAGAAGGGTGCCTCCCATTTTTGAGAGGAGAGATTGTATCTCACACAACTTTGGTTGAAATCAAGGTTTTGTAATCTGTTAAAAAGGGATTACATAATTTTCACCCAACAGACTAATATAATAAATAGCTCTCTCCTTTCCTGGAACATCATGTTGTGCCAGGAGAGTACCTAAAACAACTATCGTATTTGAGATGTATAGGTGGCATCAAAACTGGAGGTGAAGCCAAATAATCTTTTAGTTGTTGAAAGGCTTTTTGACACTTCTCATCCCCCTTAAATATGTCATTTTGATGCAAAATATGAGTGAAAGGTTGAGACTTCTTTTCTAGTTGACCTATGAAACATCTAATTGATTGAAGTATTCCTTGAAGGCTACATAATTTCTTTAGATTAGTTAGAGGAGGCATGCCAACTATAGCTTTGTCTTTTGCAGGATCCACTTCAATGTCTCTATGGGAAGTGATATACCCAAGCAATTTCCCAAAAGTTACACCAAAGACATTTTTTTGGGTTTAATATCACTCAATATTATTCTAATATGTCAAAAATTATTGCAAGGATAGCCAAGTAAGAATCTCTTGTGATAGATTTTGCTAATAAATCATCCATATAACCTTCCATGATACTTTAAAAAAGGTCATGAAATATTTTTGTCATTGCTATTTGATAGGTAGCCCCTCCATTCTTTAAACCAAAAGGTATAACATTCCAACAAAAGGTTCCCAAAGGGAAAGTGAGCTTTTTTATGTTGATATTCAATGGATATACAAATTTTATTATAATTGAAAAATCTATCCACAATCATGTCTCTGTTGGACAGAGGAAAATCATCTTTAGGACATGACTTTTTATATATCTAATTTATGTGCATATACAAATTCCCCTAGTGGGTTTGTTAACTAGAACTAAGTTGGAAACCCACTTAGGGTAATTAATAGGTATAATGAATCCAACATACAACAAATTTTGAAGCTCAACCTTGACCAATAAGGCTACTTGAGGATGCATTTTGTGAATTTTTTGTTTTACTATTTTTACATTGGGAGAAACTATCAAATGATGAACCAAAAACTTAGGGTCAAGGCCCAACATTTCCACATAAGACCACACAAAATTTATAGTTTTACTTTTAAAGAATGATGTGAATTCTTCATTCTCTTGTGATGATAAAGATGCTACAAAATATGTGATCTTAGTATTTTCAGTTGTACCCAATTTTTCTTCTTATGACTCTTTTATCAAGATGGAGGATTTTCTTCATACATAGGCATGATAGGAAGCTCAAGGTTTTCAATTTATACCTTAGATAATTATAAAGGTTCTCCCCCTTAGATTTTTTCCTTATGATATTCAACTATTTGTTGCAAGTGAGAGGTTTTGAAGTTTTACCAAAATATGTTTTCTCATCAAGTTCAATGAAAAAACTAACTTTTTGATCTCCCAAAGCTATAGTTTCTCTTATCCCATAAATTTTGAAATGGCCTCATTATTTTGGAATATATCTAGAATTGACAGACCTTGTTGATCCCAATCTATAAGGTAAGGATAAACAAGTGAAAGCTCTTTAGATTGTGATGATGAGGAGGTAAATTATATGGTTGATAAGGTGCAAACAAAATATTCTTGAATTAAATTTGTGATATGCATGGAGTCTTGAAAGGTATCTTGATTAGGAGTTCCAAGAACAAGAGAAGCCTTAGCTCCTTGAATTAAAGTGTATTTTAGCTTGAAAGGTACCTTGTTAGGGGAATTATATCCAAGCCCTTCATCAGTATGCCTTCTTGTGATAGATATAGGTTCAATGATTCCTTGTTCTTGATGAGCTAGGCCTTTACCTTGAGAAGCCATGTTACTAATTATGTGAAGGCCTTTAGGATAGTTTTCCATAGGTAAAATAGGTACATGATCTTATTCACCCTTATATAACCATGTTGAGACATCATTTTTAATGTTTTCTCTTCCCAATTCACCCAAACACAAGAATGTGGTAGATTTGGATTTGATAACCACAACTGATATATATTGCATAGGTTTAGGTCTACCATATATATGGCTTAGGTGAGAGAGGAAGTTGGCCCAAAAACAAAGCTTGTTTCATGTCATATTCTCCCAACCAATTATCATTAACTTGAACCTTGATCTTAGTGATGAGCCTAGTTTTTGGTCCAATTTTGGGTAGAATCTATAGTTTATTTGCTAGTAGATGTCATGAAATTTGATGATTAAATGTTGGTATTTTCATAATGTTTCCCCTAAACCATTAACATTTGACATTATCCTATCTCTGCAAGCTTTAATGACATTTGGGATATTTTGTGGATTATTTATGTTGATTTTGCATGTGGTTAATGAATGTTCCTTAAGGTGGTTATAAATGTGTAGTTATTATGCGTACTGACTTTTCTATGTAGATTTAATGTGCTAAGTTGAGGAAGACACCACCAGCTGGGCATGCACCATAATGTCCAGCTAAGGAATCACTCCAAGTTAAAGGCAGTCGACGATAGAAGATTCTTCATGCAACTGAACGTAACCACCTTGTAGTGGACTTTGACGATTGAGCATGTATGGGCGTTACTATTGTGTTGGATCTATGTTTGGACTTGCATGTCTGACCAGATTCCATGCATGCATAACCACCATCACTCCACTTTCCCTATTTTCCCTAAATGGTGTCCTCCCAGTCGTGGAGTTGGCTGCCTTGTTTAGCTGTTAGTATAAATAATGATCTAACGATCCTTCTTCAGAAGGTTGCATGATTTGATATTGTACTTACACTCTCAAGTTTTCAGTAATACAGATACATTACTCTTTTGTACTCATGATTTACAGTGAATTAAATAAAGTTATGAGTTCAAGTGTATGAGTTTTATTTAGTTTTGAGGATACTTATAGAAAGGGGCCCACTTGGTGACTAATCCATCTTCTTAGTTTAACAATAATTTATTATTACTTGATGTTTAGTACTTAGTTGGAAATCTAGCATCAATTGTTCTTGCAGCCACTAGAATTCCATTTTGTGATAGTTCATATAGCGAAAGTAGACAGAGTAGTTTCCTGTTTGTTGCTCAGATTTTCATTCTTGTTATGCATTTTAGCTTAGGATAGTTGTTGATTGATTTTCTATATTTGTCTCTTTCCATTTCAAGCAATTTACTTTCAATATTGTGTGTTCCTTAGCTGTAGATGCACTGGCTACTTTGAGTTCCTAGTGCACATACTATACTAACCCATTTCAAGTTCACGTCCCTGGGTTGACAAGTAAAATGCATCTTCATGATGATTGAAATAGCTATTCAGGTTAGATGTCCAATCTCTGAATCATGGCTATAAGGGCTTAGTTATTAAATCATTGTAGGAGGCCAACATTTTTGGCGCCATTGTCAGGGATGGTGTCAAACTAGGGATTCTTTTGGAGTCATTGGTATTTTTTCTTATTGTAGTGTTTTTGGACATTTTTCTTAGTATACCCTCATTTAGGAAGTAATGACCCCCCTCATTCTTTACCAATTCTTTGTGTGAGCTAACTAATAGTGAGTGATATCACATGCATAGAGGAAGGAGAAGGGATGCTTATGGGATTGTTATCACCTGTATTTTGCACCCTGTTGAATGTAAAATTCAACAATCTAGTGTAACATGGGAATGATCTTAAAAGTTTGAGACTCAATTAAGACCAAGCCTCCGGAAAAAGGTCGGCTTCCTATGCTGGCGGCATCACCTAAACTACTAATTTTGTAAGGTAAAGGGAGAAGGAGTGCATAAAAATAAAACTAAACCCTATGGTGATACACCAAACTGATAAGAGCAATTGAATACTTTGGCTTACACTTGAAAATTGACAACGAACATAAGATTACACTTCAAATTTTTGTAAGCTTTGCATTAATGTTTCACAAACAGGTTTGATTCACACAATTTTTCAAGAAAGGGAAATATTTTCACAAATTAGAATCCATGTGTGATTATGTGAACACAGTTTTTGATTCGTATAATGATACTTTTGCAAAGGAAGGCATGAAAACAAAAGATAAAGTTATAAGGGAATAGAAGAAATTCACAAAATAACTTGATCATTAACCTAAAATGCTCAACACTTTGCAAGAACGAGATGGTAATTTGAAACATCAACAGTGACCAAGGTAAACTCTATATATTATGCTCCAAATGTGTTACAAAGCATACATCATCTTGAGAAAGGATTTGAAGAAAAATCTCTAACTCTCTTGAATGCATAAGAAGAACTCTTTTACAAAGAGGCAAAAATGCCATATATACAAAAGTATTGGCCCCTGCCCTAGGGCTTACAAAAATATCAGCCTCCAGAAAGATCCACCTCTAGATCTTTTTAATGAAGTTAATGTTGCATTAAACGTGTATCCCTGCTATCCATGTCAGTGAAGGGTCTCTCTAGGAATGGCCTCCTTGATCTTTTGCAACAATCACATTAACTTTTGGCCCCCGTGTCCACCCTCAAACTTCCATCAGAGTTGCTTTGCATGTTTCTGAGTGCTATCATAAATGTCGATCCACTCCTGCCAGTCAACATCCCAGCTGTCCTTGCAGTCTCATCCTTTTTGTTCCTCTCCTATTCCAGACCCTTCCACAAGTTGACCCTCCTCGAGAAGCAGCCTCAGGCTTATCCTGCTTAGATCCTCATAGACGAACACCTCTGTCCACCGAACGATCCATCATTTTTTATCGTAAAGTAGATCCATGTTGCTTACATGTTGATGTTCTTCACAGGGGTAGTCAATCAATTAATGGTTCACCCTTAGTTCCCTCTGATTGGTTGAAAAGATGCCACACAAGCTTCCTCGGGCGGTCAAAAGTTCTTCCTACAGAATCGCATGTCGATGAGACACTAGATGTGTCTCCCCGATGTGATTATACCTCACAGTAGCTATCGACATAACATCCGATGGTCGGCAAGACTTCATAGCGAGCGGCCAGAGTCATATTGAAATCCACAGTGGTCACCGAGACAATCGCTATTGGCTAGACATCATAGCGAGTCCTTAAGGGTTATACCGTTGCGTGGCTCCGTTGGAAAAACATCCGCATTTGGCAAGACATCTCCCAGTCGGTGAGACATTATTCTAAAGTCATTCCCTTTTGTCGAGACACCATGGGTCGGCAAGACCTTATGTTGAAGGAAAAAACTTTCGGCGAGCTGAGACCACTTCGGGGAGACTTCTTTTGGTCGGCAAGACGTCATGTCAAAAGTAAACCATTCTTCTTGAGCTTGAATTTCTTTCAACGAGACATACAACCTTCAGAAAAAGGTCTCGCCGAAGTCCATCGTAGACCCATCAGTATCGGAAAGACCATCAACGGTCGGCAAGACATCCCGCTGAGCTCAACATATTACACCAAGACCTTTCATTTTTCCGAGACCTCACCCCGTCAGCAAGACATCTTAGTGAGAGCACCCTCCATTGGTGAGACCTCAACAAGTTGGGGAGACATCATAGCAAAGCCATTGTGTTACACTGAAAGCACCCTCCTTTGGTGAGACCGCGACCATTCGGCGAGACATCATGCCTAACTCAAAACACTTCCTTGAAGTCCCCTCGATGCAACAATCTTGTGAACAACCTTCGGGGAGACCACCAACCATGCGGAGGGAGATATAAAACTTCGCAGTGACAGAGATGTCTTGGCAACCTGAGGAAAAAGTAAATCCATTTAGCCTTTAAGAATACTTGAAAAATAGACCCCTGCCTGATTGAGCCCGTAGGTGAAAATTGGGTAACATTTCTGGCAACCTTTGTTGGATGTTTGCCTGCTAAACATGGAAACCAGTAGCCAAAACTTGTCCATTGGGCTCGAAGTCACTTAGTAAAAACCTTAGAAATAGACCAGGAGAAGTTTGCACATGACTGCAACTCACTTGAGACTCATGAAGCAGATCAGGATGCTGGAAACTTATTGAAAATAGAGAAACTGAAGTGAAACTACCAAACTGTGCTGGAACAACACTTAGGAAATGAAACAACAATTAACTAAAGTGCATAAGCACTTATTGAGAACATAAAACCTAACCTAATATGTATGATGGAGGAACTTATCAAACCTCAAAACAAGGCTTGAGGTGTATCCCATTGATTGGGATAGGAAAAACTTCACCTTCAGTTGTGGCCAGTTGGTAAGCAATGTGTTCTTTGCAGTCTTTGATAATAAATGGACCCATCCACATGTTGTCAAACTTGGTGTGATGGCCCGGCCTACTTTTAGAATATCCCATTTGAGAACAATATCACCTTCTTTAAAATTTTTGGTTGTAGCTTTCTTTTCAAATGTTCTCTTTGTTTGGAGCTAATGATACTCCAAAGTTTTCATTGCCTTATCTCTTGATTCTTCAAGCTCCATGAGCTCTGCATATCTCACGGACATTGGGTCCTGTTCTTCAAACATCTCCATCTGGTGAACAATGTCTAGAGCCGGAAGCTCTACAGATAGAGGTAATCTAGCATCTTTACCATAAATGAGTACGTATGGAGAATTACCAATTGATCTCTTGGGGGTTATTCTATCTGCCCAAAGTATAGATTTCAATGTGGTATGCCAAATTATTTGATTCTCTTCCATAGTCCTCTTAATGATTCTGGTCAGATTTTTATTTGTACTTTCAGCTAATCCTATACCCTACGGGTAATAATTGGAGGAAGTATTCAAATGAATTATGTGTTTAATAGCCTAATCTGTGACACTTAATCCAACAAATGCAAGAGAATTATCCGAAATGATGGAGTCATGAACTCCAAATCTGGTGATTATATCTTCATAAAAATTCAAAACTGAAGATTCATTTGCTTCTTTCAAAGTTGTTGCCTCTATCCACCATGTGAAATAGTCTATAGCAGTAAGCACCCACTTGTGACCAGCACTTGATGGTGGATTGATTGGCCCAATAAAGTCAATGCCCCATCTCATGAAGGGCTGCTCTACATGAACTAGATGTAAAGGCTTAGCAGGAAGCTTTTCTTATCCTGAAAATAAAGAAAATTTAATACACTTTCTTGACCATGCATATGCATCTTTGAACAAGCTAGGCTAGTAGTAACCAACTCTCATGATTTTCCAAGCAGTTGTCCTTGGAGAAAAGTGACCTCCTGAAACTCCATCATGAAACTCATGCAGTACTTTTTCTGTTTGATCAGTATCAATACACCTTAACAAGACACCATTTAGATCTTTCCTAAAAATAATATTATCAATGAGGACATAAGGAATTGACTGCAATCTGAAGTATCTTCGTCTTGCTCTATCCAGACCTGGTGGAAATTCACCGGTACGAAGAAAGTGAGTCATTTCTTGAACCCAACTTGTAGCTGATGCGGGTGCAGTGACTCGAACATTTTGAGGCTGATCAGTATTAGCTAAAACAACACCAATTTCTGATTTTTGTGCATCTTCAAAAGTTGAGGCAAGTTGCTTGCAAAGTCCTCTACCTCTGACAAGTTTTGTGATGTTGATGTTGACATCAAATTCCATTACTTTTGTGACCCACCCTGCTCTTTTCTCACTCAGATCTTTGTTCAACAAAAACTCCTTCACACTTGGTTGTGCAACCAAAATATGAATTTTATTGTTTGAAACTAGAGGCTTAAACTTCTTTAGGCTTTCACAGTGAGAACATGTTTCTCAACAAATGTATATTTCTCTTCATAATCAGCAAGTACTTGACTAAAGAAAGCTATTGGCTGCTCTGAATTATCACTATTTTTCTGAACCAACATAGCAAAAATTGAACTAATGCTGCCAAAAGCATGCAAAAAGAAGTCTTTAGAGAAATATGGATTTACCAGTGTTGGAGCTGATGCTAAAGCTTCTTTGATTTCTTCAAAACTACGTTTTGCTTCTCTAGTCCAACTGAAAACTGCATTCTTTTTTAGCATGGCAGTCAAAGGCTGTAATAAATTTACAACATTAGGAATGAATCTTCTTAAAAATTTGATTCTCCCTAAAAAGATATGCAATCCTTTCTTATGATTAGGTAATGGCAGTTCGAGTATAGCTTTAACTCTTTCAAGATCAATGGTAACTCTGTCTTTTGATACTATGTGACCTAACAGTTTACCTTCATGAACTGCAAAAATACTCTTTTTTGGATTGAGAGATATTCCATATTCTCTGCATTTTTCAAAAACTTGCTTTATATGTGACAAGTGTTCATCTACATTCTTTGAATATACAGTTATTTCATCTAAGTAACCAGCAAGAATTTATGAATTAAACTCTAAAATTCCATATCCATGGCACGCTGAAAGGTGGCACCAACATTAGATAAACCAAAAGGCATTCTCTTGTAGGCCATAGTGCCCCATTTTGTCGTAAATGTTGTTTTATACTGATCTTCCTCTTTGACTAGAATCTGGTTATACCCAGAATATCCATCTAGAAGAGAAAATCTCTCTGAACTAGCAATGACTTGGAGAATTTTTTCCATAGACGGTAAGGAATAATGATCCTTCAAAGATACTCTGTTAAGGTCTCTAAAATCTACACATAGTCTTACCTCACCGTTCTTTTTTCTAACTGGAACAAGGTTAGAAACCCAGGATGTGTGTTTAATTGGAAATACGATACCTCCCTCAACTAACTTGGTCAGCTCTTTGATCATTAAAGGTTCAAGCTTGGGGTTCAATGGTCTCTTTTATTTCCTAACAAGTTTGGCACCAGGTTCTAACTCAATTGTATGTTGTGCAATATAAGGATCAAACCCTCTTAAATCAAAATATTTCCAAGCAAAAACATCATGATACTCTTGGCATAAAACAATGAAATCTCTCTTATCTTCAGCTGAACAAATCTTACCTAATTTGAGAAGCTTACCTTTAAAAATTTCCACTTCCTCATAATGATCTTCTTTGACTTGAATGCTGACTTTGCTCTTCTTAAGATGATCATCAGAATTGAATATGGATTCCAATGTATCCATCCCTTTGGGAAGTTTATTTTTCTTCAGCTGTATCACTTTATCATCATACTGTTGTTTAATCTTTTCCTAGCTCACTATAGAAAATTGATCTTCTTAGAGCAAAAAGGTTAGAATCTGTTCATCACTTTCAAATACCTGCCAGTTAATGTTGTTATCAGGAATTGATGGCTTGATAACCACCTTAACATACTGTTGTATTTTGTCTTTTTTGATATCGCCTAGGATATCAAACTGTGC